>JANEHU010001738.1:0-12118 GCA_027563435.1 Nasonovia ribisnigri
AAAAAAAGTTTATGATTTGTTAATACTTTAAGTTATAAAGGTTAAAAAATATCCAATACCAAAATAATAATTTAAAATTATAAGAGAAATCTAAAGGCACACAAAAAAAAAAATAATAATAATTAAGTATAATTAATAAAGAATTGTAAAAAAAAAAAATGTGTAATTTATTAATTTTTAAATTATCACAATATGCAAAATATTCAAAATATATAATATAAAAAAATAATATATAATTCCAGCACTGGAAAAAATAATAATTCATTAGTGAAAGAGTTATATAATACTAAAGTTGGGTAATGGTTAAATTCAATCTAAGAACACTCACCCAGTGACGGTTCTTGCGCACGGCTAGGCTGTGTGAGCATTAATAGTCGAAAAAATGAAAATAGTTGTGTGGGAGGCTATTACAAGTTTTGGCATGCTAAGCCTCTCTTAGCCACCCCCTAGTTGTGCGTGGGTCAGAGAGAGAAATAAGTGGTGCGCCAAAATCAGACATCCTATTAAGTGTCATCAAGTTGATGAAGCCGTTGATTGTTGACATTTAACATTAACTGTGGTCGGTATGATTGGAAGTAAATATAATTAGTAATAAGTAATGATGATGAGTAGTGAAAACCGGAGTACATTGAGACGCATATCAGTAAAGATGTAGTAATAATAGAGATCTCCCAAAATAATATGTACAAAAAGTTCAAACATTAAAACCTATTTTATAAAATATTTATTTATGAAAAAATATAGTACTGAAATTATTATTGTTATTATAAATTATATAAAACCATGAACTATTGACTTATTTTAGCATGTCCCATGTCTCACTGTCCATAATATAGGTAATTCTATATTTTTCGCTTAATAATTTCTGTTAAAATACTAGGAAAATGTAATAAGTATAATTGCTAAACTTGAGCTTTTACTTATAATATATTCATAAAAAATTATAATGGAAGGCTAGGCACCGTTATTTCACATAAAATAGGTACATTTGGAGTTTAATTTAACTAATATAATATTCTAGTTTTGATTGGCTGAGTGTAACTATTGTCTATTTGTAGGCTTAGGTACACTAAATCAAAATCAATAATATTGGTGAGAAGTACTATCTGGAGTGGTGGTGAATCTTTTAACGAAACAAGTCTCTGTTTTTAATTCTTAATTAAGGTAATATTGACTTATTAAAGTTGATGAAGAATATTTATAATGACAACATTATGTTACTGCACAGTTCACACAGTCTCTCTTTCAAATTATGCCGTCTGCAAGATATTAATCTTTAGTATTTAAATTGATTGAGAATTTCACATTTATCGAAAAAGAGACGTATCCGACCATCTTATTAGGTCAAGCTGTCAAGCGACTGTTATCTATAAAAAAAGAATAAAGTGGTGCGGGGCTACGCTCGAAACAAAGAAACGCTCTGAGTGTACTTATCGGCCGGTATTGCTAGCTCCCGGATGGGTGACCACCCGGGATTTTTAGCAACAAATCCTTGCCATACATAAACACAATTATTTTAAACAATCTTTTCTCAACCATATAAACAACCTACAAAAAAAAAGGTTAATGCCCATAGTTCAAAATTATTAGGTAAAAATATGTCATATCCTTTAGTCACAATCTTGTGCAAACGATATCGTCTTCTATTTTCCCTAACTGTACAAATCCTAAAAATCAATGGAATCAGAAATATTGTTACGAAAGAGAGACTGTCGTGACTTGATTTATAATTTTGTCTTAATTTTTTCTGTTGAGAATCTGGGCTTTTAATATCAGAGGATGGAGAAAGAGATGCGCTTTTGTATCATAAGTAGAAATATTTGTTCACGATGTGTGACCAAAACCACCCTCCAGAGAATGCTTCAATATTGGTCTAAAATAAAATTATTGGAATACGTTATAAAGTTGCTCCAAATCTCAAAACTTTCCTTGATTAAATGATCAGCTGAAATGAATACCCACTTGTGAGACGGAGACGATACATGCTGATAAATAATTAATATAATTATGACTTTTCCGCCATCCCTCGCCCAGGCATAGCAGAAACCTTCGGGTGCCCAATCAAAATTCTGCCAAAAAAAAATAAATAAAATATAATGACTTTTACAATATTTACATCCAATCATACTTTCAAGTTGTGATCACAGTTATTGTGTCAACCTTAGATCATATACCATGAGTGGCCCTTATCCCGATAATGTGTAGCACATATTAGCGACAATGGTCTCTGACTAAATATATATTGAATTGATATCGATCAAAAAAAATGTCAGAGACCTACGAGTATACCTACCTTATATGTGCTTCAAATTGTTTACAAAGGTAAACTGGGCATGGTATATGATCTAAGGTGTTCTAAGGAGTCAATAATCAACGGCTCAACTTGATAAAAAAACACTCAAGTTCGGCAACCAACTCAGGATCTTTTTATTCAAAGTGTCCTAATAAGTCATAGGGAGGTTAGTTAGGTAAACCTATGGTTAGTTAAAGCTATGGCGATGATAGACGGCTGTCATCACTGGTCGTGAGCTTTGCAATGTTCTTATCCTACTAACTATTAAGGTATTCGATATTGAAAACATAACAATGAAAGAAAATATTTAAATATTATTCGTGAGGCTGGGTTAGGATAGGCATGGGGGTAGGGTAAAATATTAGAACCTAACTAATCATCATAATTTTTAACCACGGTGTAAAGGGCGACCGAGTAGTGTTGTACCAGTATAATTAAAAACTTTAAATACCGCCAATCCTAATTAATTATTTCTTTAACACGAAATATTATAAAAAATTAATTTTAATATATTATAACAAAATATAAGTATAAATATTAATTAGGATCGACGGTATTTGGGATGTTTTTGACATTTTAATTTTTTTCTAAATTTAATTTTCTTACTCCTTAAAAAGTATTTGCCTGCGGGCTCAAACGTTCCCCTTCAAAAATTTTTTTTATCAATTAAAATATTAATAATTTACTTATATACATTTCGTTTGAATATAAACATCTTGGTGCCATATTAATTTTTTTCTAAATTTAATTTTCTTACTCCTTAAAAAGTATTTGCCTGCGAGCTCCCACTTTCCTCTACCATATTTTTTTTATCAATTTAATTCTTGTAGATATTTCTAAACCAAATTTGAAACATCAATAACCTAGTGCATATAACTTTTTTCTAAATTAATTTTCTTACTCCTTAAAAAGTAATTGCCTGCGGGCTCGAACGTTCCCCTTCATAATTTTTTTTCTAAATTTAAATATCTATGATTTACTTATATACATTTCGTTTGAACATAAACATCTTGGTGCCATATTATTTTTTTTCTAAATTTAATTTTCTTACTCCTTAAAAAGTATTTGCCTGCGGGCTCAAACGTTCCCCTTCAAAAATTTTTTATCAGATCATATATAATTAATGATTTTTTTTAAAAATTTTACAACCAGTTGCCGTATTAATTTTTTTTTCTCACTCCTTAAAACGTATTTGCCTGCGGGCTCAAACGTTCCCCTTCAAAAATTTTTTATCAGATTATATATAATTAATGATTTTTAAAATTTACAATGATTAATTGCTTTCTCATAGCCAAAGCGTATTTGCCTGCAGGCTCAAACGATCCCCTTCAAAAAATTTTTTCTCAATTTATATATTAAAGATTTACTTATATAGATTTTTTTAACATAAACATCCGGGTGACATCCTAATTTTCTAACTCCTAAAAAGTATTTGCCTGCGAGCACCAACGTTCCCCTTCATAGTTTTTATTCTAAATTTAAATATTAATGATTTACTTTTTTATAGATTTTTTAAACATAAACATTCAGGTGCCATAATAATTTTTTTCTAAATTAAATTTTCTTACTCCTTAAAAAGTATTTGCCTGCGGGCTCCCACTTTCCTCTACCATATTTTTTTTATCAATTTAATTCTTGTAGATATTTCTAAACCAAATTTGAAGCATCAATAACCTAGTGCATATAACTTTTTTCTAAATTAATTTTCTTACTCCTTAAAAAGTATTTGCCTGCGGGCTCCAACGTTCCCCTTCATAGTTTTTATTCTAAATTTAAATATTAATGATTTACTTTTATAGATTTTTTAAACATAAACATTCAGGTGCCATAATAATTTTTTTCTAAATTAAATTTTCTTACTCCTTAAAAAGTATTTGCCTGCGGGCTCCCACTTTCCTCTACCATATTTTTTTTATCAATTTAATTCTTGTAGATATTTCTAAACCAAATTTGAAGCATCAATAACCTAGTGCATATAACTTTTTTCTAAATTAATTTTCTTACTCCTTAAAAAGTAATTGCCTGCGGGCTCAAACGTTCCCCTTCAAAAAAAATTTTTATCAATTAAAATATTAATAATTCACTTATATACATTACGTTTGAATATAAACATAATCTTGTTGCCATATTAATTTTTTTCTAAATTTAATTTTCTTACTCCTTAAAAAGTAATTGCCTGCGGGCTCAAACGTTCCCCTTCATAATTTTTTTTCTAAATTTAAATATTAATGATTCACTTATATAAATTTTTTTAACATAAACATCATTGTGCCATATAATTTTTTTCTAAATTTAATTTTCTTACTCCTTAAAAAGTATTTGCCTGCGGGCTCAAACGTTCACCTTCAAAAAATTTTTTTATCAATTAAAATTTTAATAATTTACTTATATACATTTCGTTTGAATATAAACATCTTGGTGCCATATTAATTTTTTTCTAAATTTAATTTTCTTACTTCTTACAAAGTATTTGCCTGCGGGCTCAAACGATCCCCTTCAAAAAATTTTTTCTCAATTTAAATATTAATGATTTACTTCTGATAGATTTTTTAAACATCCAGGTGCCATATAATTTTTTTCTAAATTTAATTTTCTTACTCCTTAAAAAGTATTTGCCTGCGGGCTCCCACTTTCCTCTTTCATATTTTTTTTTTATCAATTTAATTCTTTTAGATATTTCACACCACTTTGAAAAGTGGTAACACATTGAAAATTCAAATAAAAACTATATATATTATAGTTATAACAATTCAACGTTGTTATCCTGCAGGTAGGCAATCCGATTCAACTGAATAGCGGACTATGATAATTGCTGTGGTCAACATGCAAATGAAGTAGTATAACATTGAAAATTAAAAAAAAAACGATATATATTATAGTAATAACAATTCAACGTTGTTATCCAGGTAGGCAATGCGACTGCGTCAGATAGCGGATAATGTTAATTTTTTTTAAATTTAATTTTCTTACTCCTTAAAAAGTAATTGCCTGCGGGCTCCCACTTTCCTCTACCATATTTTTTTTATCAATTTAATTCTTGTAGATATTTCTAAACCAAATTTGAAACATCAATAACCTAGTGCATATAACTTTTTTCTAAATTAATTTTCTTACTCCTTAAAAAGTAATTGCCTGCGGGCTCAAACGTTCCCCTTCATAATTTTTTTTCTAAATTTAAATATTAATGATTCACTTATATACATTTTTTTAACATAAACATCATTGTGCCATCCTAATTTTTTAACTCCTAAAAAGTATTTGCCTGCGGGCTCCAACGTTCCCCTTCATAATTTTTTTTCTAAATTTAAATATTAATGATTCACTTATATAAATTTTTTTAACATAAACATCTTGGTGCCATATTATTTTTTTTCTAAATTTAATTTTCTTACCGCTTAAAATGTATTTGCCTGCGGGCTCAAACGTTGTCCTTCAAAATTTTTTTTTCAGATTTTACATATATTATTAATGATTTTTTTTTAAAATTTTACAACCTGGTGCCATATTAATTTTTTTTTCTCACACCTTAAAAAGTATTTGCCTGCAGGCTCAAACGATCCCCTTCAAAAAATTTTTTCTCAATTTATATATATATTAAAGATTTACTTATATAGATTTTTTTAACATAAACATCCGGGTGACATCCTAATTTTCTAACTCCTAAAAAGTATTTGCCTGCGAGCACCAACGTTCCCCTTCATAGTTTTTATTCTAAATTTAAATATTAATGATTTACTTTTATAGATTTTTTAAACATAAACATTCAGGTGCCATAATAATTTTTTTCTAAATTAAATTTTCTTACTCCTTAAAAAGTATTTGCCTGCGGGCTCCAACGTTCCCCTTCAAAAATTTGTTTTATTAATTTAAATATTAATAATTTATTTATGTAGATTTGTTGAAAATTAAAAACCTGAATCATTATTATTTAAATTAAAAAAACAAATTTTTGATGGGGAACGTTGGAGCCCGCGAGCAAATACTTTATAAGCAGTATGAAAATTAAATTTAGAAAAAAATTTATATGGTATCATGATGTTTATTTTTAAAAGATCTATAATAGTTAATCATTAATATTTAAATTGATAAAATAAAATTTGAAGGGGAACGTTGGAGCCCGCAGGCAAATACTTTTTAAGTAGTATGAAAATTAAATGTAAAAAAAAGTTAATATGACACCAGGTTTTTAATTTTCAATAAATCTATATAAATAAATCATTAATATTTAATTTGAAAAAAAAAATTTTTGAAGGGGAACATTGGAGCCCGCAGGCAAATACTTTTTAAGAAGCAAGAAAAAAAGTTAAGATATTTATATGGTACCAACATGTTTAAGTTTAAAAATCTTTTTAAAAATATTCACAAAAAAATTGAAGGCGAACGTTGGAGCCCACAGGCAAATACTTTTTAAGGAGTATGAAAATTACATTTAGAAAAAAATTATTATGGTAGCATGATGTTTTTGTTTAATAAATCTATAAAAGTTAATCATTAATATATTAAAATTGATAAAAAAAATTTTGAAGGGGAACGTTGAAGCCCGCAGGCAAAATCTTTTTAAGAAGCAATAAAAATGGTTTAGAAATTTCTATGGTACTAGCTTGTTAAACTTTAAAAATCTATTTAAAAATATTTACAAAAAATTTGAAGGGGAACGTTGGAGCCCGCGGGCAAATACTTTTTAAGGAGTATAAAAATTACATTTATAAAAAAATTAATATGGTACCATGATGTTTTTGTTTAATAAATCTATAAAAGTTAATCATTAATATTTAAATTGATAAAAAAAAATTTGAAGGGGAACGTTGGAGCCTGCAGGCAAATACTTTTTAAGGAGTATGAAAATTAAATTTAGAAAAAATTAATATGGCACCATGATGTTTTCGTTTAATAAATCTATAAAAGTTAATCATTAATATTTAAATTGAAAAAACAAATTTTTGAAGGGGAACGTTGGAGCCCGCGGGCAAATACTTTTTAAGGAGTATGAAAATTACATTTAGAAAAAAATTAATATGGCACCAGGTTTTTAATTTTCAACAAATCTATATAAATAAATCATTAATATTTAAATTAAAAAAACAATTTTTTGAAGGGGAACGTTGGAGCCCGCAGGCAAATACTTTTTAAGAAGCAAGAAAAAATGTTAAGATATGTATATGTTACCAACATGTTTAAGTTTAAAAATCTTTTTAAAAATATTCACAAAAAAATTGAAGGGGAACGTTGAAGCCCGCGGGCAAATACTTTTTAAGGAGTATGAAAATTACGTTTAGAAAAAAATTAATGTGGCACCAGGTTTTTAATTTTCAATAAATCTATATAAATAAATCATTAAAATTTAAATTGAAAAAAAAAATTTTTGAAGGGGAACGTTGGAGCCCGCAGGCAAATACTTTTTAAGAAGCAAGAAAAAAAGTTAAGATATTTACATGGTACCAACTACCAACATGTTTTTGTTTAATAAATCTATAAAAGTTAATCATTAATATTTAAATTGATAAAAAAATTTTTTGAAGGGGAACGTTGGAGCCCGCAGGCAAATACTTTTAAAGAAGCAAGAAAAAAAGTTGAGAAATTTCTATGGTACTAGCTTATTAAAGTTTAAAAATCTATTTAAAAATATTTACAAAAAAATTGAAGAGGAACGTTGGAGCCCACGGGCAAATACTTTTTAAGGAGTATGAAAATTAAATTTAGAAAAAAATTAATATGGCACCAGGTTTTTAATTTTCAACAAATCTATATAAATAAATCATTAATATTTAAATTAAAAAAACAAATTTTTAAAGGGGAACGTTGGAGCCCACAGGCAAATACTTTTTAAGGAGTATGAAAATTAAATTTAGAAAAAAATTAATATGGCACCAGGTTTTTAATTTTCAACAAATCTATATAAATAAATCATTAATATTTAAATTAAAAAAACAAATTTTTGAAGGGGAACGTTGGAGCCCGCGGGCAAATACTTTTTAAGGAGTATGAAAATTACATTTAGAAAAAAATTATTATGGTAGCATGATGTTTTTGTTTAATAAATCTATAAAAGTTAATCATTAATATATTAAAATTGATAAAAAAAATTTTGAAGGGGAACGTTGAAGCCCGCAGGCAAAATCTTTTTAAGAAGCAATAAAAAAGGTTTAGAAATTTCTATGGTACTAGCTTGTTAAACTTTAAAAATCTATTTAAAAATATTTACAAAAAAATTGAAGGGGAACGTTGGAGCCCACGGGCAAATACTTTTTAAGGAGTATGAAAATTAAATTTAGAAAAAAATTAATATGGTAGCATGATGTTTTTGTTTAATAAATCTATAAAAGTTAATTATTAATATTTAAATTGAAAAAACAAATTTTTGAAGGGGAACGTTGGAGCCCGCGGGCAAATACTTTTTAAGGAGTATGAAAATTACATTTAGAAAAAAATGTATATGGCAACCAAATTTTTAATTTTCAATAAATCTATATAAATAAATCATTAATATTTAAATTGAAAAAAAAAAATTTTTTGAAGGGGAACGTTGGAGCCTGCGTGCAAAAACTTTTTAAGAAGCAAGAAAAAAGGTTTAGAAATTTCTATGGTACTACCTTGTTAAACTTTAAAAATCTATTTAAAAATATTTACAAAAAATTTGAAGGGGAACGTTGGAGCCCGCAGGCAAATACTTTTTAAGGAGTGAGAAAAAAAAATTAATATGTCACCAACATGTTAGTTTTTAATAAATCTATATAATTAAATCATTAATATTTAAATTGATAAAAAAATGTTTGGAGAGACGCTTCCAACGTAAGTTGGTATTTGGCTGTATTTAATGTTTTTAATTATACTGGTACAACGCTAACTGGCCGGCATTAAAGACGCGGTTAAATATTATTATTAATAGTTAGGTTATGATATCTTACCCTACCCTTACCTAACCTAAACTCACTTTAAGAATAATATTTAAATATTTTCTTTCATTTATATGTTTACAATTTCGAATACTTTGATAGTTAGTTGAAAGAGACCAATGCAGAACTCATGACCAATGATAATAGTGGTCGATCATGACCATAGCTTCAACGAACGATAGGCTTACTTAACTAACCTTCTTATGACTTCTTAGGACACTTTGAATAAAAAGATCCTGAGTTGGTTGCCGAACATAAGTGTTTTTTTCATCGAGTTGAGCCGTTGGTTGCTGACTTCTTAGAGCACCTTAGATCATATACCATGCCCAGTTTACCCGTGTAAACAATTTAAAGCACATTTAAGCTACGAGTCTCTGACATTTTTATTGATCCATATCACATCCATTCACTGAATTCAACTTGTGTGATTTCTCTTCGCACATGTATCTTAGTCAGAGACCATTGTCACTAATATGTGCTACAGATTGTCACGGGATATGGACCATTCATAGTATATGATCTAAGGTTGCTACATTAACTGTGATAACAACTTGAAAGTATGATTGGATGTAAATATTGTAAAAGTAATAATTATATTAATAATATATCAGCATATATCGTCTCCGATTTACAAGCGGGTATTAATTTCAGCAGATCATATAAATTTAATATTGAAGATATTATTATTATTATTTAAAACTAACAATTTCAATGATAACTGCTGAATTAATGTTTGATATTTTTTACACTTATAAGGCATACTTGGAGACAACACATGCGGGTAAAAATACTTTTTTCAAGCAACATTTTTAATGATTTATTTTTAAGCTTCATATGGTTTTTAAAATACTAGAAAAATTTTGAGATTTGGAATAACTTTATTTTGGACTTATATTGAAGTATTGTGTGGAGGGTGGTCTTTTTGGTCATCCAGTGTGAACAAATATTTCTACTTATAATACAAAAGCGCATCTCTGCCTCCATCCTCTGATATTAAAAGCCCAGATTCTCAACAGAAAAATTATATATAAGACAAAATAAAAAATCAAGTCACGACAGTTCTTCTTTTGTAACAATATTTCTGATTTCGTTGATTTTCAGCATTTGTACAGTTAGGGAAAATAGAAGACGATATCGTTTGCAGAAGATTGTGACTAACACAATCATACGTTTTATATATTTACCTTTTATTTTAAAATAAGTGTGTTTATGTGTGGCAAGGTTTTTTTGCTAAAAATCCCGGGTGGTCACCCATCCGGGAGCTAGCAACACCGGCCGATACGTACACTCAGAGCGTTTCCTAGTTTCAAGCGGCCCCGCACCACTATATTTTTTTAATAGACTCTTTTCTAACATTGCTAGATACTTAATCAAATCTTCCGATTTAAGTACTATAGATTAATATTTAGCAGACGGCATAATTTGAATGAGAGACTGTGTGAACTGTGCAGTAACTTAATATTGTCATTATAAATATTCTTCATTAACTTTAATAAGTCAATATTACCTTATTTAAAAATCTATTATTTTACGAGACTATTGTTTCATGAGAAGATTCACCACCACTCCAGATATTACTTCTCACCAATATTATTGATTTGGATTTAGTGTACCTAATCCTATAAATAGACAATAGTAAAGTTGCTTCCAATCATATAATACCGTTTTATAGTGCTTAAACATGGTTTTTCTCTTATTCCAAATAAATTACTGGTTATTTGATTTAATTTTATAAATGCATTTGTATAGGATGTTATCATCCATTAAATATAAACAATATCTGTTGTGTTAATTTCATTGTTTTCTAAAATCCTTCCATTTGTATTATATATGTAATATTTTTAACCCACATTTGTAATTATTTATATTTTCTTTAAAGATCCACTATTATTTTTTTAGTAGAGTAAGATTTTATTTTCCAAGAATATACTTGATTAACAAAATCCATCGACAAATTATTAAATTATTTATACCAAGTACCGTAGAAGTTCTATACTTGGAGCAGAATTTGAGTAAATAAACTAATATTTTAGTTAAATTAAACTCCAAATGTACCTATTTTAATACCTATGTGAAATAACGGTACCTAGCCTTTCTTGATAGTTTTTTATGAAGATATTATAAGTAAAATCTCAAATGTAGCAATAATTGCTTATTACATTCTCCTAGTATTTTAACAGACATTATGAAGCAAAAAATACATAATTACCTATATTATGTATAGTGAGACATGGGACACACTAAGATGAGTCCATAGTTCATGGTTTTATATAATTTATAATAACAATAATAATTTCAGTACTATATTTTTTCATAAATTTGGTTTTAATGTTTGAACTATTTGTACGTATTTTTTTGGGAGATCTCTATTACCACACACCCTTACCCTTATCAATATGCGTCTCATTGTACCCCGTTTTCCACTACTTATCTTCATTACTTATTACTTATTAGCAATGACATTTCCTTCCAATCATACCTACCACAGTTAATGTTAAATGTCAACAATCAACAGCTTCATCAACTCGATGACACTTAATAGGATGTCTGATTTTTAGCGCACCACTTATTTCTCTCTCTGACCCACGCACAACTAGAACCACCCACTGGGTAAGAGAGGCTTAGTATCCCAAAACATGTAATAGCCACCCAGAACTATTTTCATTTTTTCGACTATTATAATGCTCACCCAGCTTAGGTTAGGTTTACTTATTATTAATTTGTTTTGGTGTTTGGTTTTTCTAAGAATACAATGAAATATTTTTTAATGCATACTTTGCATATTGTGCTAACTTAAAAATTAATAAATCAAACATTGTTTTTTAAAAAATTTTTATTAATTTTACCTAACTTATTATTATTATTTTTGTGCGTGTCATTGGAATTTTTTATGAATTTTATGCAATCATTTTTGCAATGCATATTTTGCACA